>JAUIMM010000319.1:0-45000 GCA_031769625.1 Taudactylus pleione | reverse complement strand
ACTACTGCAGTGCCCCTGTATGAAGTCCCAGTACCTTGGACAGCAACTGGGACCTTAGGACAGGATGCTGCTCCACTGTTAGGGATGCTGCCTGTGTGGATGCTCCAGAGGAGGGGTATAGAGATAGGGAAGGATGAGTGAGGCTGGTTCCTCTGTTGCTATGGATATTGAACTCAGAGATCTGTGCAACAGCTGCTTGATCGGACCTAACAATGCAGAGCTGCAACTGCATCTGCGCTATGGGGAGACCACCAGCCTGGGCTATTGGGGAGCCCCAGCACCGTGCCAAGTCCTGCACTCTGGCAACACAAACAGGGTGCCCTGTGTGGAACACCGCACCTCACCCTCATTACACAACCTGCAGAGGGGGGGTAGGATTGTGGCTCATCTCCGTCCAGCACTGTTAACCCTTCCGTTCCCAGAGAGCAGAGAGAGAGAGGGAACAGCCTGCATTGCACCCAGATGTGGCAGGGGCAGGGCTGCAGGTCAGTGTGCGGTATCATTCAGCATTGTGTGTTTGCTCTCTCCGTGTCGCTCAGTGTAATTAATGGGAGCTGCTGACGTCACTGGACTGGTTCTGGGCCAACGTTCTGCACGGTGCATTTCCCCAGCACTGGGCTCCACACCAGGCTCCAGACCAGGAGAGGAGATAATAATCTTTTGTTTCCAGTCTCTGTTTGATTAGTCGCAGGAATTATAGAAAACAAGGGAGAGAGGGAGGGAGGGAGACATTGTAGCCAGCCTGGAGAGGGGGTTATTTCAAATTAAACATTTCCACAAATATTACAATCACATTATATATATATATATATATATATATATATATATATATAAATAAAATAAATTTAAAAGCATTAACCATTCCATTGCCTGGGCAGTCTGTATTATAAAGTTGCACTCTTCTTGAGCATGTAATTATTATTCTGCCCTTTAATGAACCCTCTATATAAAATAAGGTGCACTGCATGTACTCTATATGGGCTTCTGCTGACATTCACAGATACATATGTAAAAGTTTTAGAAGCTGGGAGAGTTCGGGAAAAAGCTTTCAGTGAGGAAAGGCTTTGGACATATATTGTAATTGCCAAAAGAACCCTTTAGATCCTAACACATATAAAATGCACATGTGACAGCAGACAACATATATTTGGAATTCGCAATATCTATGGATTCATTTGGTCCATATATAAAACAATAAGCCTTGGGTGAGCACGGTTGGCAAAGCGGTTAGCATTACTGCCTTACAGCCCTGAGGTCATGAGCTCAACTGCTGACCTTGGCATTCGGTGTGTAGTTTGTATGTTCTCCCAGTGTTTGTGTGGGGTTCCTCCCGCACTCCGAAAACAGACTGGTAGGTTGATTGGCTTGTGACAAAAAAAAATGAACCCTCTTGTGTATGTATGTCCATGTGATAGGGAAAATAGATTGTAAGCTCCTCTGGGGCAGGGAATGGTATAACTGATAATATATGAGGCATTACTGCAGCACCATTGTTATAAAAAAAATACTATGTTTTAGCTTTATTTAGAAAAAAAACAGATATTGTTGCTTAAAAATAACTACTGCTACATTGTTTTCTTAGTAACACATTTATACAGTACTGTATATTGGCTCACAATGGTGAATGACTGATGTACACTGGTAAAAGATATTGCTTGCATTAGTAAATAGTATGCCATGCAAAAAATGTTTTATGGACAAAAACATACAGATTTAAGACGTGACCAGATTTGGGAGTCTGTTTACTAAGCAGTGTTAGGAGATAAAGTGAAAGAAGATAAGGTACCAGCCAATCAGCTCCCAACTGTAATTTTTCAAACACAGCCTGTGACATGGCAGTTAAGAGCTGATTGGCTGGTACCTTATCACTGTTCACTTTATCTCCTAAAACTGCTTAGTAAATAGACCCCTTGGAGTCCTTGTAATGACAGATCCTACTACAATATGTGCTCCACAGACAGAAACCTGCTGTCACTTGTACAGCTAAAGCGGCCACAGACCAGTGGTGTGATCTGTCCTCTTGGCCTCTCCTGACAGTCAGCTTATGGACTGAGCAGACAGTACTCTGGGGCTTGGTCGTGCGGTTGGACGATGACCACACACATACTGTCGAGGCAATATGAGGAAATTAATTTATATAATCTCTTATGATGATACGATCAATTCAGATTATCATCAGTAAAAAGGATTGTTAAGGTGGCACATATAACGAGGTATCAGCCCAATTTTCCCAGGATTCTTGCAGATATTGCAGAGTGTGTAGCCAGCCTAGACAGGTACAGTATACTTCGACAGTTAATAGGTCCACATCAGATTGTTGACAGTACAAAAGTTTGACAGGGTTAAAAGATTGACAGGTTCAAATGGTCAACACACAAATGGTCGCCGCATGTTTTCTATGTTTTTTTTTAAAATAATTATTAAGGTTAAAACTAGGGTGAAGGTTAGGGTTAGGCACTAACCTTATATCAGGGGTGGGGAACCTTTTTTCTGCTGAGGGCCATTTTTATATATATAACATTATTTGCAGGCCTGCTGCAGACCAAGCCCCCTCTGTGTGACATCACACGGGGCGGGCCTTTATCGCCGGTGATATGAGCTAATTTGTAAGCCTGTACAGTTACTTGGATTTTCCACAGGATGCTCCAGGCAGCGCTGCACTTCCCGATGCTGGTGGCCCGCCCCCTCGGCACAGCGTCATGCAGTCAGGGGGCAAGGTGGCACAGGGTGCTGCATCGCCTATTAATTTTTTCAACTAATATAAGCACAAGGCCCTGCTTATATAGGTATGGTAATTCTCACATCAGTTTTGACCACAGAGTCGAAAAGAAATATACAGTTTTTTTTTTAATCAAATTGGCATCTTAACAAGACCTCACCATTGGGTTTGCCAAATGTACGATGGTCCAAACTCTTTGCCAATCACGGGAAGTGGCTGGCGATAATTCATAGCCTACTGCCTATGATGAGTCTTAGCACAAACTTGTTGCCAAGTTCCCACGATCTGCAGTGAGCTGGAACTCACCGAAAAATCACACCTCGCTGCAATCCGCCCAGGGCTGGAATTTTAGGTGCAAAGTTAATCATTTGAAATATATCACCATCACTTACAAGATGTATTTACTTAGCTGGTCCTAATGCTTAGAATACTGTGAAATAGAAATTGCTGGTACTGTAACTTACAGTGGACTGGCGTCCTTCAGCATCACTCTAAAATGAGTGAAATACTTCTCTGGCTGTGTGTCATTTCTGAATGATGGATTGCAATGTGCAAAGTACAGTACCTAGGATCACCTCCATCTCAGAAATGGTTTGTAGTTATGTCAACATTCAGAATGTCGTCATGTTGAGAATGTCAACATACAGATGTGACCTCATACACCTAGGGCAGTGGTTCTCAAACTCGGTCCTCAGGACCCCAAACAGGTCACATTTTCCAGGTCACCCAGCAGGTGCACAGGTGCATTCATTACTCACTGACGCATTTTAAAAGATCCACAGGTGGAGCTAATTATTTCACTTGTGATTCTGTGAGGAGACCTGGAAAACATGCACCGTTTGGGGTCCTGAGGACTGAGTTTGAGAACCTGTGACCTAGGGGTATATTTATATTTAGTAACATGCAGGTTTTTAGAAGTGGAGATGTTGCCGATAGCAACCAATCAGATTCTAATAATCATGTAACTAGCACCTTCTAGAAGACAATAGCTAGAATCGGATTGGTTGCTATGGGCAACATCTCCACTTCTACCTGCACTTTTGTAAATATATCCCCTAGGGTAGAGGTTCCCAAACGCGGTCCTCAAGGATCCCCAACTTTGGGTTTTAGAGATATCCATGGTTGAGCACCATGTTTGGGAACCTCTGCCATAGGGGTAGGTTTACTAAGCCTTGGAGAGATATAAAGTACCAACCACTCAGCTCCTAACTGTCACGTTACAGGCTGTGTTTGAAAAATGACATGAGCTGATTGGTTGGTACTTTATCTCTCTCCACTATATCTCTCTCCAAGGCTTAGAACATCTACTCCCTACATGTGGCACGAGACTCCATTGTCAGAATGTCGACACATAATTTTAGGTTTAGGTTGCAATCAGGACTAGATTAATGTTATTCTGTGATTAGGGCTAGGGTTACAGATGTATCCTCAGACGCTGTGGCTCTAGGCGCACCAGAGTTTTTGCAACTTAGCAGCGGCAAGAGTCCTTTTTTTAAAAGTTGCATCTTATATGCACCCCTAAAAGGGCAGATGTACTAAGCTCTGGAAAGTGAAATTTTGTAAACTGATAAACTATCAGCCACTCAGCTGCTAACTGTCATGTTGCAGGCTGTGTTTGAAAGATGACAGTTAGGAGCTGAATGGTTGGTAGTTTATCATGCTCCAATTATTCACTTTCCAGAGCTTAATACATCTGTCCCTAAGTCACATATCGGTGTAATAATGGTTCCAATATGAGCGGCTGCAGCTATTTCTCCAACCTGACTCCATTTTGCTGAATCTGTGATTACATATATTGTACTAATTCTTTTGTGACAAAAGTCGCGACCTAGGGGGGTCCTGCAGCCTCTGCATAGCTTCCTAATTGGGCTGAAAATTAATAGTTATGAGACCATTGGCCGCGATGCCGTCAGTCTAAATTCTGATGGCGGAAGCCCGACAAGGGACTTAAAATAGGCGTCGAAATACCGACGCCTACCTTAATCCCGATGCCGGAATGCAGAAGGATGGCTGCCCAAATGAGGTAAGTCTGGGGCGCCCTTAATGTTAGGTTTTGGGGGGGAGGATAAGTTCACGCACCCCTAGGGGGTAGGATTAAGTTTAGGGGCCACTGGGGTGGGTTAGGATTAGGCACCCCTAGGGGGGGGAAGGTTAGGTGCCACTGGTTGGGGTTGGTATTAGGCACTAAGGGGGGAGGGTTAGGTTTAGGCACGAAGGGAGGAGACTTAGGTTTAGGCACTAACAGGGAGGGATAGGGTGAGGTGGGGAGAGTTAAGGTTAGGCTACAAGAAGGGAGGGTTAGGGAGAGAAGGGGGAGGGTAAGTATACTTTCCCGACCCCTATTAGGATACCAACCATCGGGATGCCGCTGTCGGTAATTTGACAGTAGGCATCCCGACAGCCGGCATTACATACCGATTACGCAGCAGATCTATCTGGAATAGATATATTGAAGAGTAAATACAGATTAGCAGAGGGTCAGGATATGAGCAGACACATATACATCCATACAGGAAGGACTTTATAAGATGTAGTAAATATGAGCTGGAAACAGTGCAGCGAGTGTTATATGTACTGTTGTGTGCACATTTAAGGGGCCTATGTACTAAACCTTGGAGAGAGATAAAGTGGACAGAGATAAAGTACCAACCAATCAGCTCCCAACTGTCATTTTTCAAACACAGCCTGTAAAGTGACTGTTAGGAGCTGACTGGTTGGTGCTCTGGAGCTTATTCAGACTCGGTCGTCAGCTCTACGAGCTCGCAACCGGGTCGATGTTGCTCCAGTGTGCATGCACACGACGGAGCTGGCTCTGTCGTGCGCATGCGCGAGACCCGGCTAATGACGGGTGATCCTTTGTTAGGGGTCTCGTAGCAGACGGGGGCAAGCTGTCAATGTTGAGTGACAGCTCGCTCCGTTTGCTGGGCGGGCCGGGGGTGTGCCCGGCCAAACCGAGGTGTTCCTGTCGGAATGCTTGCCATTTGGGGGCGGCCCCACTGACATCATCAGTGATGTCAGTGGGGAGCTTCCTGCTCAAACAGAGCAGGAAGCTCCCTGGGGCTTAAGGTTGACGAGACCCTACCTTAGGGTCTCGTCGTAAGCCATCGCGACCATCACCCTTAGCGGTCGATAGAGCTGTGGGTGTTAACCCACAGCCTAACGACCGACATGGAGGCAGCCGTTCAGGATGCAAGTGGTCGTCCTGTTTCAGATCGACAGCTTGCATCCTACGACCGCCTCTGAATGAGGCCCTTTATCTCTGTCCAATTTATCTTTATCTCTCCCCGAGGCTTAGTATATAGACTCCTAAGTGCCTTAGTAATACTACTGTACGTTTTCTCTGTACCATGCATATTGTGCTGCATTTCTACCCTGACTCCTTTTCTGAGCACAACCTACCTGTGGAAAGTTGCACAAAGTGTAATAGCCTCTAATTTGGCACAATTGGCCGAGATTTTGCCCCCCCCCAAAAAAAGGTCAAACCAGATTTTGCCTTTAAAACAGCGGCTGCTATAAGTCCTATGGCCAAATAGCAGAGATCAGCACCTTTTCAATTCAGAAGCCGTTACATACGGCCCCAAGAGGAGCAAATAGAAAGTTAAACATAGATTAAAAAAATGAAGTAATACCGCAGGAGATGTTATCTCCCATGGTAACTCTTTTTTTGCATAGGACAAAGGGGGGAAAAAGACCTAAAACCAGTGAAAACATCTGTGTTCCCTGGCAATAGCACTTTTGGCCGTTGATAAATCGGCCCTAAAGTCAGATAAGATAAAATATAAAGGGGGAGGTGTATCAAACCCTGGTGGGAGATATATCAAGTCTTGGAGAGAGAAAAGTGGAGAGGTTGTCCAAAACTCTGACAGGAACCTAATTCTCCGTTGGGCCTTTTTGAAACAGAAGCGTTTTTAAAACTGATGTCATATTTTCTGTTGGATACACTTTTATACTATATGCAAAGATTATCATTGGAGAGCAATTGTTACAAAAAATACATAACAGTTGCAAACTTTAATATAATTGTAATTGCCGTATTCTATTCAGTATGGTCATTAGTATATTTGCTTCTCTATTATACAACTACTCAAATCAGGGTGGCGGAGCTGGGAAAGCAGGAGAAGTCCCCCCCCTAACCCTAACCCTTCCTTAAGAGTGCCTAACCCTAACCTCCCACCCTAGTGCCTAACCCTAACTCTCCACTAAGTACCTAACCCTAACCCCCCACCAAGTGCCTAACCCAAACCCCCCACTAAGTGTCTAACCCTAACCTCCCACCCTAGTGCCTAACCCTAACTCTCCACTAAGTACCTAACCCTAACCCCCCACCAAGTGCCTAACCCTAACCCCCCACTAAGTGTCTAACCCTAACCCCCCCACTAAGTGCCTAACCCTAACCGCCCCCCTGGGGAGCCAAACCCACCCTTCCCCTAGCCTAAACCTAACCCTCCCGGGGGGTCCCTAAACCTAAGTCACCATGGGGGACCCTAAAACCTAACCTCCCCCCCCACGGCAGTCCGCGCCCGGTGCCCGGATTACCTTCGTTCGGTATGCCAGCGTAGGTTTAATAACGTCTGCCATTAGCACCTTGCCAGGATTTGACAGTTGAGAAGCCTGCTGTCGGCATTTCGACCGTCGACTTCCTGACTGCATCCCCTGTTTTCAGTGCTCTAACCCCCTCTATGTTTGCTTGGTTTGCATCATTCTCATTGCGCACTGCTCCTACCCTATGTTAGGTGTAAAACATATCTCTGCAAACAGGTCTTTTTACACTTGCTGAGTGCGCATCGACCACTATTCCATCAATGCTATGAACTTTGCCTCCTTGAAAACTGCTCTAAACAACACAGTTATACCTTTTCAGTTATAACTGTTAATGTGCTCAAACTGCGTACAACTTTGTTTGGTATGCAGTCGGGAAGCTGGCGGACCTAGGGCCTGATTCAGACCCACTCGCGAGCGGCTGTCTGCTCGCAAGTGGGTCGATGTTCTTCACTGAGCATGCGCACGACGGAGGGAGCTCCGTCGTGCGCATGCGCCAGACGCGACGAGCGAAGGAAAGTCCTTCGCTCATTGTGTCTGATCAAAGGGGGCGTGCTGTCGATGTTGATTGACAGCACGCCCCCTTTGGTGGGCGTGCCGGGGGCGTGCCTCCCTGACGGGGGCGTTCCCACTGGAACGCCTCCCGTCAGAAGCCGGCCCACTGACATCACTAGTGATGTCAGTGGGAGTGATTTTGGCTCTGATAGAGCCAAAATCACTCCGGAGCTTGCGGTTGAAAACCTCAACCGCAGGCTCCGGCTCGCAGTTTCGATGGTCGCGATGGTCACGACCATCGTGGCCATCATCCTGCACGCTCGTATGTGCTGTGGGTGGTGACCCACAGCTATACGAGCGTCCAGGAGGACGCTCCATTTTCATGGAGGACGGCCCTCATTCAGAGCGTGCGCTCTGCTCAGAGCGTACGGCTCTGAATGAGGGCCCTAATCCCAACAGCCGGCTTCCCGCCTATCATATCCCGGCAAGGGTCTAAAGACAGGCGTCGATATGCCGACACCTGTTATTAGACATACGCCGGGAGCCCGACGCCCAGCATCCCGATCGAAGGGACGCCGGGCGCCGATAGCCACGCAGGGGGGGTTAGGTTTAGGGTTCCCATGGGGGACTTAGGGTTATGCAGCCTCCCGGGAGGTTAGGTTTAGGTTAGGGGAAGGAGGGGTTAGCGTTAGGCACCCCTGGGGGGGACTTAGGGTTAGGCACCCCCCCCGGGGGACTTAGGCACTTAGAGGGGGGATTAGGGTTAGGCACTGTGGGAAAAGGTTAGGGTTAGGCACCCCTAAGGGAGGGTTAGGGGGTAGAAATAGGTTAGTATATACTATATACTTTAGGACGATCGGGATTTCCTTCTCTGCCGAAATGCCGCTGTCGGGATTCCAACCGCCGGGCATGGGTCAGGCGGTAAATCATACCGATTCCCTTTGTATCGCCCATAGTTGCCCAACCTTGAGTGTACTCGATTCTGGAGCATACACAGGCAAGATGCACCCTGACCACTGGCATACATGCAATTCAGCATCATCCCAAATGATTATTATTCTACAGTCTGTTGCTCTTTTCTCTACAGCTCAGCACTAACATGCAGCATTCGATCATCTGCGAGACCATCAACCATCTGAGTAAGCCTGAGGTTAATCAGATCGGCCCTCGCACCTCAGTAGCCGAGGACAGGAAGACTGCGTCAGATGACGCAGACCCTGAGCTCGACACTCCCATTTTTGGCAACAGAGGCTGGTCTCGCTCATTCCTCGCCCCTAAAAGGACACAGCCTGTCAATCACGCTTGAAGGAATGGCGAGAGATCTTGCAGTAGAAGACCAGCAAATACGTAGTACAGATCTGGAGTATGCTCTGATCTTCTAACATCAGGTTTGTGTACTATTCTCCATCAGGCCCAATATGCTTGGAAACATGCATATTTTTGCTTCCATCCAACTTTGCATAGATCGCATAAACTCGCTATACCTTGCTTTGAGTACACCCCGTTACAGCCCAGTTACACCTCCACATTCGCAATTGGAGACGCATATAAAATACGTACAGCTCTGCATCGCCTGTACCTGTTTGTGCTTGATTCCAGAACGTGCACAGTGCTTTTTGTAAATTTTTTATTCCGCAAATTGGGTAAGCGATGGTCAGTATAGTCAATTTACGGTGCTGTATTTTGTGGTTGGGGTCAGACTGGGACACATAAGGCCAAACTCCCCACAGTGATAGGAATTTGGAATGTGTCAGCATTTCATGGCGCCATCTTGCTCACCTCTACTTGTAACGAAATTAAATGAATGCAAACTTTGCTGGTTAGTAAATGACATTATTGACCAATGCTACTATAAATAAGGACAGGCACTCTTACAGTAACTTATGTATTATGTATTTTTCTTTATCAAACATTTCTGATAAGGCCTCATAACGTTATCGTCCTCTGCCAGAAATCCAATCTTAGCTCTGACAAGGGTGAAATATTTGTTTGTGGAAGAACCTGAGCGCTTGCAATCTGCTATTTTGTAAAGTAAAAAGTATAAACACTATAAATAAGGTAGAGCGATAGAGGATGAAGCTGTATGGAAGAACAGTCTGCAAAGTACAGTATCTCCATGCAGCTATATATTTACATAGCACACCCCAAAATGGAGAATGGATGAAGGAGGGATTCCACTGTTTAATGAATTTAACTGTTTTATCAGCCCTAAACAAACAATTATTTTAATAGAAAACAGCCCCATTCAAACTAAGGGCCTGATTCAGACCCATTCGCTAGATGCGATCGCTTGCATCCAGCGTATGCAAATTTTTCAAAGTGACGCCATGGGAAGCGAGTGCTCACTAAGGCATAAGCACACTCACTTTGGCTGTGCGAGCGATCGCTCTGTGTATGCAGACACCCGCTAGCGTATGTAGAGACGCCCACTAGCGCACGTCACCTTCAGGAAGTATATTAAAACATTGGTACATCGAGCACCATCGAAAGCGATCGCAGTGCTTGTGGTTGCCTTACCCTGCCGCAAGCACTGCGAGGACTTCAGTGTAAAAAACAGGCATGTGACGTGTACTATGACGCTGGCTGTTAATTATGGACGCCTTAAAAATGGCGTTGAACCACCCTGGCATGCCTTCGTTCGCACCTTCACTCCCCCGTTATTAGTGTCCTGCCCCCGTTAACACCCACAAACGGCCTCTCCTGTCACTCATGTCACTGGGCTGTCTTTGCTAAGCGAGCGACCGGCCTGCGATCGCACAGAGTTGTTTGCGCATGCGCAGAACGAAGCGTGCGCCTTTGCAAAACGCTTGCGAGTGCACAGCGCTAGCGAACGGATCTGAATCAGGCCCTAACTCCATTAGTTTCAAGTTATAAGTAATGATAGTTAACTGGTTAACAGGGCTGCACTTTCTTTTTGTCCACATATTTTTTTTTGGATTGGCAGCCATTAGTACTGACTTTGCCTATCACACTGACTAAAAGTCATTTTATTTGTTACTGGACCACCAACCCGAGGCACCCCTGCAAGTGCCCTTAGGCACCGCAGGGTGCCATGGCACCCAGTTTGAAAACCACTGGTCTAAAGGTGCGTACACACTTGGCGATATTTTGGACGACTGAATGATATCGTTATCGTTCAGTCGTTCACTATATCGTCCAGTTTATACGCAAAAACAATGAGCGATAATGACCAGCGATGCGCGCTCTCGCAGGTCGTTGGTCTTTGTCGTTCATCGCCCGAGCATGCAAGCCAACTTGACGATATTGTCAGGTTGTTGCATGTTTGGGAATGAGGGAGGGAGCCCGGCACTGAATGATATCGTTCATGATATCGTTCAGTGTTTGTGCTCAATGTCGTTAACGACACTGAGCACACCCCTGCCGGGGACACACTAGACGACGTCGCTCATGAAGCGAATCGTCTAGTGTGTATGCCCCATGAGGGGTTTATTTAGAGGTGGTCACATTTGCTGTTCGATCTCACCCAAAAAAAAGACGCACATAAAAAAAGCGTTCTTACATGCGTATTTTAAATTACATACATTTCAAGATCCATTCAGTGCACAAAATGTAGCATTTGTGGCAGTTATATCAAGAATACAAGAAACAACAAAAAGTAATCCCCCAGCACTCAGAATGAAATCAGCAAAAAGATTTGAAAACTACATGGTGGTAGATAATACAGAGATCTCAGTTGCATATATTTGCAAACATATGGCTAAGCCTCCGGGCCACGTCACGGCTTCTCTGATACTGGAGGTCCCTAATATTTGGTCAAAGTCTGGGGTGCAGAACCCCAAAAAAGCCAGCGAAGGCCAGCCACCCCAGGGAAGCACATCAGCGAAAGACTAAAGTGTTAGTATGTGTTAATAAGAATAAAGCAAAAACTATGTGTTAATACTGTAGGTGATACATAGGTGAAAGGTGTAATTATAATGCTAAGAAAAAAAAAAAAATATATATATATACTAAGAGAAAAAATATATAATTTGAACGTGTTAAAATGATAGATAAAGTGTTAAAGTGTGCCACCCCAGAGCAGCCCAGCCACACCAACCCAGGGGGGGCACCACACCCCAAACTCATCCCCAAAACTGATAACTATATCCAATTTGGGTCATATAATTGGGTCATACCTTCAAATTATATACTTTTTTCTGCCTGACCATGGCTGATGGTGTCAGTGTAACTGTGTCTTTAGATGCAGTCACTGATACCTACATGCCTTTGACAAGCCCCCCTCCGCCTGTTAGCCACTCACCAGTTACCACCCTGAAACACTCATCGAAATTGCATGGATCTCCATCTATCTCTATCTGCGTCTCTGTGCTGTATCCTTCAGTCGGGAAGCCGGCGGACTTAATCCCGACAGCCGGCTTCCCGACTGTCATATCCCGGCAAGGGTCTAAAGACAGGTGTCGATATGCTGACGCCTGTCATTAGACATACGCTGGGAGCCCGATCGAAGGGAAGCTGGGCACCGAGCGCAGATAGCTGCGTGGGGGGGGGTTAGATTTAGGGTTCCTGGGGGGGACTTAGGGTTAGGCACCCCTCCGGGAGTTTAGGGTTAGGCTAGGGGAAGGGAGGGTTAGGGTTAGGCATCCCCGCGGGGGGACTTAGGGTTAGGCACCCCCCCGGGGGACTTGGGTTTAGGCGGTGGGGAAGGGGGTTTAGGTTTAGGCACTTAGAGGGGGGATTAGGGTTAGGCACTGGGGGGGAGGGTTAGGGGGTAGAAATAGGTTAGTTAGTACTTACCTTAGGACGATCGGGATTTCCTCCTCTGCCGGGAAGCCGCTGTCAGGATTCCAACCGCTGGGCATGGGTCCGGTGGTAAATCATACCGATTCCCCAATGCATGCGCAAAAGGAAACCATTAGGCACTTGTTCCCTTTGGCTTCCCTGCGCCCACCTCCGGATCACCCCCTAAGTGTGTATATTCACTCCCATATGTAAAGATGCAGCTTGGCAGAGATAATAGCAAATGCTAAAGTTGCAATACTCTATTGCTACATATTTTAATTATATAATAAAGTGTCATATACACAAGAGATAATATTGCTTCAATATGAACAAAAGTTGCATTTTTAATATAAACTGTAATTAAATGCAAATATTCCCACCTCCCCTGGAATCTTCTTCATCTATATTATAAGTGAGAAACTGTGTGTGTCTGTCTATCTCAGAGATTTTCAACCTTTTTGAACTCGCGGCACACCGAACAAAGTACCAAGGCACACCATCTGTCCCCCATGAAGAAAAACACGCACATTGGTCCCCACGGGGGAAAATACAGCACATTTATTGGCCTCCACGGAAACCAACAAAGCACATTGGATTCCACATAAAACAAAAATAAAACACATTGGCCCCCATTTAAAAAAAAACAATCACACTGGCCCCCACAGAAGGGAAAATAATACACATGGTCCCCACATAAAAACACAATTACACTGGTACCTCCAGAAGGCAAAATAAAACAAACTGGCCCACAAATGAAAAAAAAAAGAAAAAAAAGAAAATCACACTATCCAGAAAGCAAAATAATATAAATTGCCCCCACATAAAAAAAACACATTTACACTGGCCCCCACAGATAGCAATATAACACACATTGTCCCCACATAAAAAAAACTTTAACACTGGCCCCGACATAAAAAAAACATATTTACACTGGCCAACACAGACAGCAACATAATACATATAGACCCCATACCTGGAGCTCCCTGTCCCTCGGTACCGTTACTGGGCAGATCCTTGCAGCAGTCACATTCACTGCTCATCAGCAGTGTGAAGTACTGTGCAGGCGGGACAGCGACGCGGCGTGCGTGACCTATGATTTCACGCCGCCGCGTCTCCATTGGTATGGCCCGGGCAGCGGTTGAGCCATGTGGAAGAGCTCAGCGCTGCCCCGGCACAAAGATAGGGAAATAAATAGATAAAGCTGTGGGGGGCATCTCCCGGCGGCACACTTGGGAACTGCTCGCGGCACACTTGTGTGCCGCGGCACAGCGGTTGAAAATCGCTGGTCTATCTGTCCATCTTTTTGACCTTTATGCAAGGCCAGAGTTTTGGACATAGCTCCACCAAATTTGTCAGGGTGGTATAGTTTGACCAGGATTAAGTTTTTTGCCTACAGTAGGTTTGAACTTTGTCAGGGCCACATAATGCCTATAAATGGGGACACTGTTAAATTATACAGGTTCCAGGGCTGGCTCCAGTGGAATTTGCAGTCTGCCAAAAACTTGTGAGAAAGCTACAAAAGTATAATTTTAAATTCAGTCTGAGCAAACTTGATAATTCATGCAAGTTCATATTAAATCCAGAGCCTATGTGTTTGCATGCAAGGGCTTAACTAGAACTTTGTGGGCCACATAGCAAGAACTTAAAAGGGCTCCCCCCAGAGTTAATTAGCACATATATTTGCCCCCACACAGATCCCATTCATGTTATGCCACACAGAGCCCATTCAGGTCATGCCACACAGAGCCGATTCAGGCTATGCCATACAGTAGTACCCCTTATACACATTATGCCAGGAATTAGTAGTGCCCCTATTACATAATGCCACACATTAATGCCCCTTACACATTATACCACACAGTAATGCCCTTTACAGATTATGCCACATAATAGAAGTGCCCCATATAACACATTATTCCTCACAATTGTAGTGCCCCTTACACATTATGCCCCTCCCTATGTCCCTCCAGCAGCCTCTTACCTCTCCATGTGACATCAGCAGCCAGCAGGTGTGAATTTGGGGCTGGGCTGACAGCTAATTACAGCTGGTGCACTGACAGGCAGTGGCAGACATGGACAGATAGCACTGACACAATTTTAATCTGGAGCCACCACTGCTGATTGGCTGCCAGTCCGCGAGCTCTGATTGCCTCGCGAACGGCGGCACTTTCTCTCCATGACTGCCTGCCAGTGCGCCAGCTATAATCAGCTGATGGGCTGGCACCAAATCAACATTGGTGATACCCAGGCCCCCCTTCAATGGCCCTAACTGGACCGGCCCACCTTGTGTGCATGACTGGGTGCAGGGGGAACGGCAGGCCACAGAGGCAGCTCGTGCACCCTCTGCACCCACGGTAGTTACGCCACTGCTTGCAAGCATGTTACCAAACAGTGGGGTCCTTTTCAGGATCAATGGATTGGGGTTATAGGCAAGGACAATGTAAACAATTAAAGGCTGCAGGTGTATTTCAGGGTCCAGTCTTCAACCCGGGCAACGCCGGGTATCCCAGCTAGTTTGTAATACTCTGATGCTTCAACATGCTAAAGCAATTATTTATCTAACAAAGATGGCCGCCTTGTGTAATTCTGTGCATGCGTGGCACCATCTTGTCATGTCACTGTGGTAGAGAGCCACGGAGGAACACAGACATGTTCCACTTAGCTCTGGTGAGACTCTGCATTTACCGCTTGACCCACCACACTGATACAGCTGATACCACTAATATGCTGCACTGCTGCCAATTTACAGTCACCGGCTGGTGATTTGTATACTCTGCTCGAGCTCCATCCCATGCTGAGAGTATAAATGCATAACTGTGAGTACAGCTGTACATTCCGATAACTGCTGGATAAACCGCCCCATTGGCTAAGTACTGGGCTGTTCACTGGCTATAGGGGATCCGCTGGTGTGTACCTACTGTGCACTCTGCCGTACCTACGGGAATAGTTCACACATATTCCAACATATCCAACATCACTCTCTCACTTCAGCCTTCAGGAGTGTGAAGATCAAGGCAGGGTAAGTAACAATATGAAAGAGTCATCCATTATTAATATTTTGTCTATTTCCCAAATGATAAATGTAAATATATATTGTGATAGGATCACTGGTAAAGTGGTCTGTGGCAGGTACATTTGTCCCAGATTCCTGTCTTTTGTGTTTTAAACCCCCAGGAGAAAGTCTGCAGTGAAGCAGGCTTGAGTCTTGGCTTTTTGAAAAGCCGGTTTGGGACCTTGGGGTTGTGGGTGAGAGGAGAGGGAGGGCTCCACCCACGGCCACTCCAGGTTTTGGTTCTCTTAGCCTGGTAACAGGCTTGATTGGGTTCCCACCTGAGGGTGGCCAATATAAGCCTAGTGTGTTGAGGGCTGATTGTCTCACCTGGGAGAGCAGACAGGGAGTTTGCTAAGAGACACTTGGAAAACCTATCTGTAAGTACTGTGCTGTGCTTTGTTGCTGGCGAGGGCATTAGGCCCTGCCAGGTTCTGGTAGTGAGGGAACTACCTGTGAAGTTAGTGCCCCGACAGGGCTAGGATTTTTGTTTATGTTTTCTTTATGTTTTCTGACATTGTACAATAAAGACTGGCGCCGACCAGCTTGTACTTGCATCCAGACTGGTGTGCTGCCTCCCTGCTGCTGTGTGTGTGTGTAAGGAAGGAGTCCTCTACCCAGGAGAGGGACCCCCTAACCTAACTGTGTCACAATATATATATATATATATATATATATATATATATAAAATAGTTCTCGTCCATATAAGCTAACCGAATGGAGGGATGGTAATTTGATTGATTTAAAAGTATTTATTTTTGGGGGCATTTAAATGTGTTTGGAAGTGCGTTTATCTAGGTAGCATTTAAATAAAAAATATTGCTGAATTAGAGGATGTGATAGAGAATTGGCCTTTCCCGCTTTGGTTGTATGAAATCACACCAGGTGTGCCAGTAAGTAGACAAGAGGATTTCATGTCTGCCAGCAGAGAAGATGTTTAATAGACAAATGTCATCCAATGGACTAAACCAGCGTTTCCCAACTTTAGTCCTCAGGGACCCCTGACAGTGCATGTTTTACAGATCTCCTCTTTCAAATGTGTCAGCCAGCAATGACTACACCTGTGCACAAACTAGGAGATCTGTAAAACATTTACTGTTAGGGGTCCTTCCCTCCTGCCCACTACCACTGTGTTGGCTCTAGCAGTGCAGCAGAACACCAGTGTTTGACCTCTCAGGGCAAGGTGTGTTGGTCCAAATAGTTGCATCATTGTCCATCAGCACATGTCAGATCATCTGCAGCCTGCGTGAGAAGCGGAGCACAGCTGTACATTATGATCCAATTGCTCAGCACGGTGACTAAATGGCCTGCAATTCGGTTGTGAGAGGTTATCTCCGACCATGCCATAATTAATGTTATTCATGATTAAATAAATGAGTAGATGAAAGCTGATTAAGCTTAAGACTTTGTGGGAGTCCTGATTGGCTAGTATTTAGAGCCCTGTTGCTAGGTAGAATTAGTTTGATAGTTGTCGTTTATTGATTAGGCTTAGCCTATGGGATTCTAGCGGCGTGTTTTCTATGTAGGTTATACTGTATATAGTGGGGCCTTTTATTTGATTCCATTTTTTTTCAGTTTGGGAGGAAAATGCCATCATTGTATTTGTTTGTCTGTCTGGTGCTTCTGTAACAATTTTTCTCTCAGGTGGCGCACAGATAGGCGGGAAGGCACTACAAATTAGCGGCCACATGGGAGATGTCCGGCCTATATGGGGAAAGCTGGGCGTTTCTTTGCGGAGGCACTTGTTCTCTGCCTGAGTAAGGGAAAGTGCGTCCTCATCACAGCGCAGGTTGTGTTTTCAGGAGGGGTGTATTAGCCGTCCCTCAATCTGTATATACTTTTATTTGGCTAGAGCTGATTTTAGTAGCGTCTTCTTGGTCACCGTTTTGCAGGTTCTAATTCCGTCACCAATCACTAGATGCTGTGACCTTTAATCCAAGCAGTTGTTGTCTGTGTCGTTATTTCAATTAGTGTTAAGGATTTCTTTTGTAAGGTTAATTACTATAAATAATGGATGTCTTAAGCATTGTTCATCTGAATTCCAAAAAATTATAAAATGTAAGTTTTATTAATATTTCACATTCACCACATTAACCTACGTTCATACATAGCAAGACTCAGAGCAATAATGTGCCCCGGGCTGACCCCGCCCCTTTCACATGTGACATCATGAAGGGTGCATGGGGCACCAGGACCAGAAAGCTGAATTCCCGCTATGTACTAAGGATGCACAGGGCATCTCCCCTACAGATCTGAAGGCTGCGAGCCAAATACAGGTACCAAGGGGCAGCGATGGTGCCAACCCCCTCGGCCTTGCACCCTGGCCGGTAGCACCGCTTGTACATTTCTAGTTATGATCATAGTGAGACTTGCCGAAATCTGCATCCATATATGTTCGATATTATCTACATTTACAGGTTATTGTAGCTATATTTTTCTTAAAATATCCACCCACCCACCAGGCATAAGAAAAGAGGTGTTTTATACCTCTAGGATGGGGGCCGGCATGTATGCAAATCACTAGTTGTAGATAGCCTATGGCAAGCAGGGGTGGGTTTTTAATAGGGACATTCTATAAGGGGCTAGTAGTGTGGGCCAAAGTCTCTTTGTTTCCAGGTTCCCCACCCTCCATCCCCATTAAATTTTGGCCATGCTGTTGTGGATTTGGTTTTAGTGTGGCGGGAAACAACGGCAGGTCACCAGTCCGGGTGCAATTATTTTGTTGAGGGCGCTCCCTTCGTTGACTGGTAGTTGGCTGTACCAACCTAACGGGGGGCAGTATCATCACCTAAACGGGTGGGTAGTCAAGGTAGAGGTTGAGCGTTACCTTTTGTTGATAACATGGTTATATTGTTATGTTTATGCACTCTGGGCGATCTACGCCTGCTATGCCTGTTGTGTGTGCGTGGGCATTGCAGATTTGGCTGATTTCTGTCTGTCCTTTCTTTGCCACCATACATCCTTAAATAAATAATAAATAAATAATAAATAATTATTGCTCCAATAAATCGCCATCAAGTTATCTGACAAATCCACGTCTGAGTGTCTTTATTTATTTTAGTAGGGTAAGTGGTTTGCACACATGACACAACTCATCCGATAGAAGGTTTAGTCTATCAAAGTGACTCCTGTTGTCTAATATTGTCCTAACAAATGCACCCACTGCCTGTGCACAGACAACAGTACCATAATAAATGAGTAATATTTAGCAACCCCCAAAAGTTTCTTCAGAGATTTCCTCTGTAAATAAAATAATTTTTACCAAATACGGTTTTTTTTTTTCATCTCACATGTGAACTGGGAACCGATCTACTCTCCCTAACATTACGGCTTTATTGTCTTATATCGCCAGACAGTGCAGCGGCAATTTATAACATTTATATAATATGAAGTATACAAGATCACTGACAGAATGATAAAGTGTCTCTTTTTGCAGCCTTAATCCTCCATGTACTCGCTCCATTTGCAGCTATGCAGCATCCTACAGAACATAAAATACAGTATGATGCTCCTTTCTATTACAACTAAACAAGGCGACAAATGAAAAATTTATATTCCTGGGTGCCTTAAAAAGGACAACAATAGATTTATACTGTTAAGTGATGCAAATAATAATAACACAGAGTATTTATGCGTTCTTGGAGGAGATGTAAAATTCAGGCTATACAGTATGCTTTATGAAATAACTATACACCCTCCCCAAATGCAGATAAGACCTCCCATTCCTTTCTGTTAACCTCCCCCTCCCCCCAAAAAAACAAAAACACAACAGATCGCTCTATCTCCTACCCCTACTCAGGCAGATATTACACATCTCAAGCAAACATTTCACAGTGTCCCAGGTGCAATTAAACTGCTTCACTCAATCGGCTCTATTTACTACAATCCGCATATTGAATGCATATTATAGTGTGATATTATCGACTGAATTCGCATTGCGAATTCAGGCAATATCACAGGGATTTACTACAAATCTCTTGCAGGGACAGAGCTTGCGATAAAGCTCTGTCCCTGCGAACCCCCTCCGCACACCAGTCACAGTATTTTTGCAAAAAATACCGTGACAAAGTGCCCGCGCATGCGCCGACCGGCCACCGCTGCTACCCCCCCCGGTGCTAAGCTCCGCCCCCCAGTGCTAAGCCCTGTGATCGTGCACCCCTTGTGACCCCCCCCGCGACCCCCCCTCTCCCTTAATTACGCTTACCTGCATGATCCGGGCCTCCGGTGATATCCTCCATGCCTCTGATCAGGTGATCTCCCATACTGCACTGGGACCCGATCACCTGATGACCGGGCTGCAGTGCACTATGGGAGACCAGCTGACCGGAGGGGAGACATCACCGGAGGCCCGATCACCGGTTCCAGGAGTCAGGTAAGTAAAAAAAAATTTTGACATTTTGTTTTTCTTTTTTTTACAGTAATCAGCTTGCGGTCTGTTTAGAACACAGCTGATTACTGGGACAGACTCCCGGCTCTGCTCTGCGCGTTAGAGCAGAGTACGAGGCCGGTAACCAGGGGAGACCATGGATAACGCCACCGCCAGATGGCTTTATTATCACAGGGCTTTCCCCGGTATTTTTTTACAATTTATTTTTAGTAACTTTGGTCGGATCGCATTTCCAATTACAATTATGGGAAATGCGATCTGGTTACTAAAAATAAGTGATACTTAGGGGTTGTAGTAGAATTTTACGAGTTCTACTCCAATTGCCCTTCAGTAACTGTAGGTGATACTAAAATAATGTGAAAAAGGTGTGAAAACTCCCTTTTTCACTTTATTTTAGTAAAAATAATGTTAATTAATAGAGCCCAATGTATCTTATTGCGCTTCTAAAAATATCAGAGCCGTAACTAGACTTTTTGGTGCCCTGTGCCACTAAGAGCATTGGCGCCCCCCTAATTTTTCAAAGGAACATAATACACCCAAAAATGGGGAATGGCCTCATGGGGAAGGGCCAGGGAAGAGATAGGAGAGGCCAGGAGATGCTGGGGATGAAATAAGAGGAAACTACAAGTGAGAATTATAATAAACAGATATTTGACAAGCCCAAACAGCGCCCCCTGACCTGTGGTGCCCTGTGCGATGGCACTGGCCGCACTACCCAAGCTACGGCCCTGAAAAATATTCTGTGGACTTTAAAACGCCATGGAGTCTCTGGTGCCTGGAGGTGTACATTAGGGTGGGTCAAAAATAAATAAATTGTGAGTTCGAAATTCCAATAGTGCATAAAAGTTGTGGGTCCATAACAGTAACTCGTGTGCAAAATTTCAGCTCAGTCAGATATTTTTTACTATTCCCAGTGGGCGATTGATACAAACCTTTGGGGTAGATGTTTAATGCCCCCACCCCAAAAAAGGTCAAAATATTGCAATATTCCACAAAATGCCATCCTTGCTGTATGTGCCCCTGAGATGGACTGGCACTGTTTTCAGGTATTCTGACTTATAAAATATTATTTTCTAGGAGGTAGGGAGTAGTGATGGACATTGGAAGCCCACCATCAAATGCTGGCTGGACTTCCACCATTGAAACGTTCGATGCAATGGTAACTAACCATCGCATCAAAAGTATTTGATGGTAAAAACTATTTATATGATTTGCACACGCGCAAAAAACCCTGCCCAGAGCAACATGTATACTGTGTCCTCTCTAGTGTAGCTAGCAGCACTGTTGTGCTGTGGGGGCGGGAGGGTACACTTGATTTACATATACAGTCCGGCTCCAGAGTCTATCATGGCCAGCACTGGTGTGGAGGCCGCTGAAGTGAGTCCAGTGTGTGACAGCCAGGCAGTGAGGAGCAGGGACACAGCTGACGGTGTGTCTCAGTGATGTGTGAGTGACCAGGGCTGCCAAGAGCTGCGCCGGGCCCGGGTGACAGGGGGCGTGACCTACTCGTGGGAGGCATGGCCATGCCCCCTTAGGAAAACAAACATTAAAAGAAAAACATTTTTTAGCAGCGCCGCGAAGTGGACGCTGTGAGCCCCTCTGCCTGGGGGGCGCGATCAGCGTGATCGCTCCCCCCATAGGCATAGGAGACTGCTCCAGCTGCTGCTTAGCAGTCTCCCACTGCAGCCCAGCACACAGCAGCGTGTGCTGGGATGCTGTGATGTAGAAGGGAGGGTGGGCGGTGCCGGACCCGTGCCTCTGCCGGGCTCCTCCAGCAAGCCCAGGCCCGGGTACTTTGTACCCGCTCCCCCCCCCCCTCTCGGCGCCCCTGTGAGTGACTGCTGCTAGGTGAGGGCTGCACTCTGATTGGCTCTCTAAAACAGTTTTGAAGTTTTCTTCACTTTGGAGTGATCAATGACTGGTGAGCAGTATTTGGAAGATTAATGCGCATTTGCGCTGAGGAGCTTTCAAGCTTTGATGGCTTAAAGTCATCTTCGTCAGTGTCTGAATCACTTTTAGATTCACTAGAAGAATGTTGTGTGACATAGCCTATGTGTGCACCTGCAGGTTGAAGAACAGATAGAGCTAAGGACCAGGAGCTAAGTCACCATTCCATTGTCAGTGCTTCTGTCGCCTTAACATATATTCCTCCTATTAACATAAGCCTGGAAGTTTGTTGGTCGTTCAAAAACTCCCGTTCACAAGGAGAAACCTTTCTTTACTTGTCTCAAGTGCAAGATTCCACGGGCTGGCACTACAAGCTGCAATATGAAACAACATTTATCTCGTGAATCTAAAAGTGATTCAGACACCGGCGAGGATGATTTTAAGCCATCAAAGCTTGAAAGCTCCTCATCGCAAATACGCATTAGTCTTCCAAACACTGCTCTCGTTAGTGATCGATATGGTATATCAAATAGGGAAACTGCTGCCATGTCAACTGCAGTTTTGCAAGTCTCATCGCTCCCAATGACACCTCATCAGTCATTGATCACTCCAAAGTGAAGAAAACTTCAAAACTGTCTCAGAGAGCCAATCAGAGCGCAGCCCTCGCCCAGCAGCAGTCACTCACACAGCACAGAGATGCTCTCTCACACTGTTAGTGTCAGCCCTGTCTCTGCTCCTCACTGCCTGGCTGTAACATACTGGACTCACTTCAGTGGCCTCCACCACCAGTCCCGGGCATGATGGACTAAGAAGCCAGGCTGTATATGTAAATATAGTGTACCCTCCAGTCCTTACATCACAGCAGCGCTGCTAGCTACACTAGAGAGGACACAGAATGTCCCGTCCCTAGCCACGCCCCGATGTTTCCCCCCGCCAACTGCGCTGCAGGGTTTTTTGCACATGTGCAAATCATACAAATAGTTTTTACCATCGAATATTATTGATGCGGTGGTTAGTTACCATCACATCGAAAGTTTCAATGGTGGAAGTCCAGCTAGCATTTGATGGTGGGCTTCCAATGTCCATCCCTACTCCCTACCTCCTAGGAAATAATATTTTATAAGTCAAAATAAATGAAAATAGTGCCAGTCCATCTCAGGGGCACATGCGGAAAATATGGCATTTCGTGGGAAAGTGTAATATTTGATCCTTTTTTATCGGGTGAGCACGGACCCCCTCTTAGATAACCCTGAAGGTTTGTATCTTTCAAATTAAGCATTTTCACCTAAAAACAACTTAATTGCCAAAATATGTGCCCCAAAACCGTGCCTTCACCTGACTCCAAAATATCCTAATTTGGGTCAAATTTTCAAAACTTCAAGCGCCCGCTGGGGATAGTAAAAATTATCCGACCAAGCTGAAATCTTGCACACGAGTTACTGTTATGAACCCACAACTTTTCCGCACTACTGGAATTTAGTTTTCGCAATTTTGTTTTTTTTTTCAACCCACCCTGGTGTACAAGTGCTGTATGCAGCTGTGGGTAAGACCTACAGTAGAGATGTGCATGGACTCCGAGTTTGGTTTTAGAAAAATCACCCTCAAGTAACATACAGTAACACCCATAGACGGGTTGGGTAGTACGGATGCGGATCCCGGCGCTCAGAATCCTGGCACCGGCATCCCGGCTAGGTTACAATCCCGACAGAAGCAGGTAAGTATACTACCCTTCCCCTAACCCTTCATTCCCGCACCCTAAACCTAACCCTCCCCCCCTCCACAGCTTAAACCTAACCCTCCCCCACGCAGCCTAAACCTAACCCCCATAACCTAAACCTAACCCCCCCTTGCATCCTAAACCTAACCCTCCCCCCTGCAGCGTAACCCTAACCCCCCTCTGCAGCCTAAATCTAACTCTCCCCCTCACAGCCTAAACCTAACCCTCCCCCCTCCCCAGCCTAAATCTAACCCTCCCCCACGCAGCCTAAACCTAACCCCCTCACAGCCTAAACCTAACTCTCCCCCTCACAGCCTAAACCTAACCCCCCCTGCAGCCTAAACCTAACCCCCCTTGCACCCTAAACCTAGCCCTTCTCCCTGCAGTCTAAACCTAACCCCCCCTCCGCAGCCTAAACCTAACTCTCCCTCTCACAGCCTAAACCTAACCCTCCCCCCCTAGCCTAAACCTAACCCTCCCCCATGCACCCTAAACCTAACCCTCCCCCCTGCAGCCTAAACCTAACCCCCCCACCGCAGCCTAAACCTAACTCTCCCCCTCACAGCCTAAACCTAACCCTCACCCCCTCCCCAGCCTAAACCTAACCCTCACCCCCTCCGCAGCCTAAACCTAACCCTAAACCCCACACAGCCTAAATCTAACCCTCTCGCCCATGCAGCCTAAACCTAACCCTCCCCCCCACTGCAGCCTAAACCTAACTCTCACCCTCACAGCCTAAAAATGCAGCCTAACTGTAACCCCTAAAAATCCCCCTGACCCCAGTACTTACCGTCGGGATGCCAGCGGTTGGGATGGTGGCACTGGGATTCTGACTGGCGTTGGCATTCTGAGCGACGGCATCCCGACAGCCTGGATATAAACTACATCTTCTCATGGACACTCTTAGGGGTAAATTTACTAAGATTTGAGTTAGCATTCTCTGGAGAGTTTGGTAGAGTAATCTCCTTTGCTACAGGAAAATTCTGGAGAGTGGATTCTACGGGACAGACCAGCTGGCAGCATGTAAGTACAGTATGTGTGAGTGAGGTAGGTAGATATGTAATAAAGTTATACTGAATACAGTGTGTGTACTGTGGTTATTTAACTATTTATTTTACAGTGGGGCTACGGGTGCCAAAGGGCAAGCATGCTGGCACCTGTAGTTCCACTGTAAAATACAATAGTTTAGAACAATTTACCACACGGTCCCCCCCAAAAGCATAACTAGCCCTGGGCTGCTCAGCCAGTCCTGGTTCCTAAAATTACGGGGGGAAAAAACAGTTCTGGTTTTAAATAGAGGAGGAAAAAATGCGTAGGGGTCCCACTATATTTAAAACCAGCACCAGAGCACAACCGACCGGGCAGTAATGCCACAGCCAGGAGACATTATCACCGGGTCTCCCCAGCCAAAGCATTCACATGCCATGCCGGAGATCTCAGGGGAGGTGGGGAACCCCCCAAGAAGGGGTCCCCCTAGACACCCCAAGCTTAGTTTGAAGCCCAGGACTCTTCCCCACACCCCTGGGCTGTGGGTACAGAGGTAAAAATGGTGAAAATTGTTCAAAACTATCGTAAGCAGCCAATGAGCGGCTGCTACATGTAAAGCGGCCTCTGATTGGCTAGCAGGATGTGGGAATTCCCGAAGTGTCCCAGCACCTGTCATTCGCTATGTATTGGTATATGTGACTGACAAGACATATACCAATTAGGGGTGAGCGGGTTCGGATTTCTGAAATCCAACCCCCCCCGATCCGAGGCCGATCCGAGTCAGGCTCGACGTTTCCCGCCTGACTCGGATCTGAAATCGAGGCAAAACGTCATCATCCCGCCTTCCGTGTCTCGCGGGTTTTGGATCCTATATAAGGTACCCGCGTCGGCGCCATTTTCTCACTCGGCTGTGGACAGTGAAGAGGGAGGGTGGGAGTTAGGGCTGGCTGGGCTGTGTAGTGTAGTGTAGTGCAGAGTAGTGTTGTGCTGTGCTGTGCTGCGCTGTGCTGCTGTTGTCCATAGGGGCTGTGTCCACTACTTCAAAGTCCATAGGGGCTGGCTGTGTTGTGTTGTGCTGCTGTTGTCAATAGGGGCTGTGTCCACTACTTCAAAGTCCATAGGGACTGGCTGTACTGTGTTGTGCAGTCAGTTGTCCATAGGGGCTGTGTCCACTCCAAAGTCCTGTGCAGTGTCCCAGTCCTAAAGGGGTGCTGTAGTGTTGTCCAGGGGGTGCTCTGTCAGTCAGGGGTGCTCCCCCCAAGTGCTAAAAAAAATTAATATTTTTTCTGTGTTTGCGAATTGTGTGCGCAGTAGCTGCACGTGCATCATCAAAGTAGTGCCAAGCGTGCGCCTATGTCATAAGTAAAGGGCCGGCTGGCTTGACCGTTAAAGAGTGCTGTAACCCCAAAAGTACACTCCAGTCCAAACCAAATAAAAAAATATTTTCTGTGTTTGTGAATTGTGTGCGCAGTAGCCGCACGTGCATCAACAAAGTAGGGCCAAGCGTGCGCCTGTGTCATAAGTAAAGGGCCGGCTGGCTTGACCGTTAAAGGGTGCTGTAACCCCCAAAGTACACTCCAAACCAAATAAAAAAATATTTTCTGTGCTTGTGAATTGTGTGCGCAGTAGCCGCACGTGCATCAACAAAGTAGTGCCAAGCGTGCGCCTGTGTCATAAGTAAAGGGCCGGCTGGCTTGACCGTTATAGGGTGCTGTAACCCCCAAAGTACACTCGAAACCAAATAAAAAAATATTTTCTGTGTTTGTGAATTGTGTGCACTGTGGCTGCACGTGCATCAACAAAGGAGCAGCGCCAAGCGTGCGCCTGTGTCCCATAAGTAAAGAGCCGGCTGGCTCATTTCTTAAAGGGTGGTGTAACCCACAAAGTGCACTACTCTCCAGCAAAAATAAAAAAATATTTTCTGTGTTTGTGTGCGCTTTAGCCGCACGTATATATCAATATAACATAAATGGAGGACCAAACTTTCTCAGATAAAAATAAAATAGGTAAAGATCAAGAACCACTTCCTCCTAGTGCTGTTGCTGCTGCTGGGAGTTGTTCATCATCCCAGAGAGGAAGTAGGAACACCACTACTTTTACTAAACAATTGACCCTCCAACAGTCCCTAGCGATGAGGATGAAGTATGACAGCAGTCATCCTGAAGCAAAACGTATAACTGAGGCCTTGACTGCTATGTTGGTGTTAGACGTGGGTCCGGTATCCGCCATTAGTGCAGTGGGATTTAGACAATTGATGGAGGTAGTGTGTCCCTGGTTCCAAATCCCGTCTTGATTCCACCTGCATCCTCAAAGCAGCAGCGACAAGCGTGCGTCTGTCTGTTAAAGGGTGGTGTAACCCTCAAAGTGCTCCAAAAAAAAAAAACTATTTTTTTTATGTGTTTGTGACTTGTGTGCGATGTAGCCGCACGTGCATCAACACAGTAGCAGCGCCAAGCGTGCGCCTGTGTCATAAGTCAAGGGCCGGTTTGGACATCTGGTCCGGACTGAAGGACGTGCCAACAATTTCTGACAAGTCTACTGTCACTGCATATGATACTGTCCTCAAAGCAGCAGCGACAAGCGTGCGTCTGTCTGTTAAAGGGTGGTGTAACCCTCAAAGTGCGCTCCACAAACAATAAAAATATTCTTCCTTTTTTTTTGTCTTTGTGAAATGTGTGGGCTGTAGCCGCACCTGCATCCTTAAAGCAGCAGCGACAAGCGTGCGCCTGTCTGTTAAAGGGTGGTGTAACCCTCAAAGTGCGCTCCACAAACAATAAAAAAATTCTTCTTTTTTTTCTGTCTTTGTGAAATGTGTGGGCTGTAGCCGCACTTGCATCCTCAAAGCAGCAGTGACAAGCGTGCGTCTGTCTGTTAAAGGGTGGTGTAACCCTCAAAGTGCGCTCCACAAACAATAAAAAAATTCTTTTTTTTCTGTCTTTGTGAAATGTGTGGGCTGTAGCCGCACCTGCATCCTTAAAGCAGCAGCGACAAGCGTGCGTCTGTCTGTTAAAGGATTACATTGGTGACAACATCCAAGTAGGCATGTCAGACAGTCTGTACCTGTACTGGCAGGAAAAAGAAGCAATTTGGAGGTCTCTGTACAAACTGGCTCTATTTTACCTGAGTTGCCCCCCCTCCAGTGTGTACTCCGAAAGAGTGTTTAGTGCAGCCGGGAACCTTGTCAGCGAAAGGCGTAGGAGGTTGCTTCCACAAAATGTGGAGAAGATGATGTTCATAAAATGAATTATCAACTATTCCAGGGAGACCAGCCTCCTGAACGTACAGAGGGACCTGTGGTTGTGGATTCCAGCGGGGACGAATTAATACTCTGTGAGGATGAAGATGTACACAACACTGAAGAGGGTGAGGAATCGGTGGATGAGGATGAGGACGACATCTTGCCTCCGTAGAGCCAGTTTGTGCAGGGACAGATTAATTGCCAGCTTGTTTTGTGGGGGCCCAAATGAACCAATCATTTCAGCCACAGTCATGTGGCAGACCCTGGCGCTGAAATGTTTGGTTTGTTAAAGTGTGCATGTCCTGTTTATACAACATAAGGGTGGGTGGGAGGGCCCAAGGACAATTCCATCTTGCACCTTTTTTTCTTTGAATTATGTACTGTTTGGGGCCTAGTTTTTCAAACTGCCATCCTGTCTGCCACTGCAGTGTCACTCCTAGATGGACCACGTGTTTGTGCTGCCCACTCGTATCTCTTAGCATAGTCATCCAGCTACCTCGGTGCAACCTTTTGGATATAAAAACACTATTGTGAGGTGTGAGGTGTTCAGACTAGACTGGAAATGAGTGGAAATTAAGGTTATTGAGGTTAATAATAGCATAGGAGCAGAAAAACCCACAAATTCTGTGATTTTAGCTGTTTTTATGCTTTTTTAAAGAAAAATACAGATCCAAAACACAAAACCCAGAACACAAAACACGGAAGGGTGGTTTTGGCAAAACCAATCCAGATCCAAAACACGAAGAAAGATCCAGATCCAAAACCAAAACACAAAACACGAAAAGTGGCCGGTGCACACCCTTAATACCAATACTTGTCCGCATGGATCGGGTCACTTGGTTTGTTTTTTTGGCCAAGTCCGGGGATGCTACGGAGACCAGCACATGGACAGCAGTAAGTATGGGATCTTTATTCCAGGTACTCCCATCGGATTCTACATGGAGAAGTGGACATGAACAGCTGGCAGAAGGTAAGTATGTGTGAGTGGCATAGGTGTATGTATCATAGTTATACTGTATACAGTGTGTGTGCTGTAGTTTTTTAAATATTTATTTTGCAGTAGGGTACGGGTGCTTGCCATGCTGGCACCTGTAGTTCAACTGTATAATACAATTGTTTTAAACTATTTTCACCGTTATTACCCCTGTACCCACAGCCCAGGGGTGCGGGGAAGAGCTGGGCTACAGCCTAAGCCTGGGGTGTTGGGAGAGGGGGAACTCCTTCTTGGGGGGGTCCCCACTTCCTCTGAGATCCCCGGCTTGGGCTGACTGGCTTTGGGTGTTAATGCTTTTGCCGGGGAGACCCAGTGATAGGGTCTCCTGGTTGTGGCATTACACCCTGGTCGGTTTGGGGCCGGTGCTGGTTTTAAATATAAGGGGACCCATACGCATTTTCTTCCCCCTATGTTTAAAACCAGGACTGGCTCTGCAGCCAGGTGCTGGTTCCTAAATTACGGGGGAACCCTACATGGTTTTTTTCCCCATAATTTGAGGAACCAGGACTGGCTGAGCAGCACAGGGCTGGTTATGCTTTTGGGGGGGATCCTACATAATTGTTTTAAAACATTTAACCCATTTTTTACAGGTACAACACAAGCAGCCTTCACATATCTCACTGATATGTGCAGGCTGCTTGTTCGGGAGAGTTAGGCAGAGAGAAGACACTGCAATCTCGGGTGAGTAATCTCATCTAAACTTGCTACTCGGGGGAGAAATCTCAATCTGCTTCACCATCGGCCAACTCACTCTCAGCTATACTCAGTTCTTAGCAGATTTGTGAGTTTCAGAAGCCTGAACTCACCCGAGTTTTGGCGATGCTAATCGAGATGAAAAAAAAAACTTGATCAGACTCGATTCCTAGTAAACTTACCCCTCAGAGCTAGACGGTGTTACATTCAAGGTTATTTAGATTTAGGGGTTAGGGTTAGGCACCAAGGGGGGAGAGTTAGGTTTAGGATGTGGGGAGGGGGGGTTAGGTTTAGGCACTAGGAGCAGAGGTTAGGTTCAGGGAGGGATGGTTAGGTTAGGGAGAAGGGGAGGGGTAGGATACTGACCACCAAGTGTGGGTATGTTAATTCTGGCGGGATCCAGGCATCGGGATTCTGACCACCTGGATCCCGTCTGTCGGTATTATATTCCGATCCCCTTCTATCCACTGTTCCATGATCGATTTTATTTTTGACCATCAGGACAGGAGCTCAACTTAACTGCCACAGCGCCAAGTAAATGTACAACAATGAGATAGGCAAAGGAGGGACTCTAACCTTTATTATTTATTTATTTATTAACAGTTTGTTATATAGCGCAGCAAATTCCGTTGCGCTTTACAATTTGAATCAACATTAACATTATACTGGGTTGTAAAAGACATACATACATACATACTAGGGGTGAGCGGGTTCGGATTTCTGAAATCCGAACCCCCCCCAGCCCCTCAGATCCGAGTCCGATCCGAATCAGGCTCGACTTTTCCCGCCTGACTCGGATCTGAAATCGAGGCAAAACGTCATCATCCCGCCTTCCGAGTCTCGCGGGTTTTGGATCCTATATAAGGTACCCACGTCGGCGCCATTTTCTCACTCGGCTGTGGACAGTGAAGAGGGAGGGTGGGAGTTAGGGCTGTGTAGTGTAGTGTAGTGTAGTGCTGCTGTTGTCCACTACTTCAAAGTCCATAGGGGTTGGCTGTGTTGTGCTGTGCTGCTGTTGTTAATAGGGGCTGTGTCCACTACTTCAAAGTCCATAGGGGCTGGCTGGACTGTGTTGTGCAGTCAGTTCTCCATAGGGGCTGTGTCCACTCCAAAGTCCTGTGCAGTGTCCCAGTCCTAAAGAGGTGCTGTAGTGTTGTCCAGGGGGTGCTCTGTCCATCAGGGGTGCTCCCCCCAAGTGCTAAAAAAATAATATATTTTCTGTGTTTGTGAATTGTGTGCGCAGTAGCCGCACGTGCATCAACAAAGTAGTGCCAAGCGTGCGCCTGTGTCATAAGTAAAGGGCCGGCTGGCTTGACCGTTAAAGGGTGCTGTAACCCCCGAAAGTACACTCCAGTCCAAACCAAAAAAAAATTATTTTCTGTGTTTGTGAATTGTGTGCGCAGTAGCCGCACGTGCATCAACAAAGTAGTGCCAAGCGTGCGCCTGTGTCATAAGTAAAGGGCCGGCTGGCTTGACCGTTAAGGGTGCTGTAACCCCCGAAAGTACACTCCAGTCCAAACCAAAAAAAAAATTATTTTCTGTGTTTGTGAATTGTGTGCGCAGTAGCCGCACGTGCATCAACAAAGTAGTGCCAAGCGTGCGCCTATGTCATAAGTAAAGGGCCGGCTGGCTTGACCGTTAAGGGTGCTGTAACCCCCGAAAGTACACTCCAGTCCAAACCAAAAAAAAAATTATTTTCTGTGTTTGTGAATTGTGTGCGCAGTAGCCGCACGTGCATCAACAAAGTAGTGCCAAGCGTGCGCCTGTGTCATAAGTAAAGGGCCGGCTGGCTTGACTGTTAAGGGTGCTGTAACCCCCGAAAGTACACTCCAGTCCAAACCAAAAAAATAATTATTTTCTGTGTTTGTGAATTGTGTGCGCAGTAGCCGCACGTGCATCAACAAAGTAGTGCCAAGCGTGCGCCTGTGTCATAAGTAAAGGGCCGGCTGGCTTGACCGTTAAAGGGTGCTGTAACCCCCAAAGTACACTCCAGTCCAAACCAAAAAAAAAATTATTTTCTGTGTTTGTGAATTGTGTGCGCAGTAGCCGCATGTGCATCAACAAAGTAGTGCCAAGCGTGCGCCTGTGTCATAAGTAAAGGGCCAGCTGGCTTGACCGTTAAAGGGTGCTGTAACCCCCAAAGTACACTCCAGTCCAAACCAAAAAAAAAATAATTTTCTGTGTTTGTGAATTGTGTGTGCAGTAGCCGCACGTGCATCAACAAAGTAGTGCCAAGCGTGCACCTGTGTCATAAGTAAAGGGCCGGCTGGCTTGACCGTTAAAGGGTGCTGTAACCCCCAAAGTACACTCCAGTCCAAACCGAAAAAAAATTATTTTCTGTGTTTGTGAATTGTGTACGCAGTAGCCGCACGTGCATCAACAAAGTAGTGCCAAGTGTGCGCCTGTGTCATAAGTAAAGGGCCGGCTGGCTTGATCGTTAAAGGGTGCTGTAACCCCCGAAAGTACACTCCAGTCCAAACCAAAAAAAAAATTATTTTCTGTGTTTGTGAATTGTGTGCGCAGTAGCCGCACGTGCATCAACAAAGTAGTGCCAAGCGTGCGCCTGTGTAATAAGTAAAGGGCCAGCTGGCTTGACCGTTAAGGGTGCTGTAACCCCCGAAAGTACACTCCAGTCCAAACCAAAAAAAAATTTTTTTTCTGTGTTTGTGAATTGTGTGCGCAGTAGCCGCACGTGCATCAACAAAGTAGTGCCAAGCGTGCGCCTGTGTCATAAGTAAAGGGCCGGCTGGCTTGACCGTTAAAGAGTGCTGTAACCCCCAAAGTACACTCCAGTCCAAACCAAAAAAATAATTATTTTCTGTGTTTGTGAATTGTGTGCGCAGTAGCCGCACGTGCATCAACAAAGTAGTGCCAAGCGTGCGCCTGTGTCATAAGTAAAGGGCCGGCTGGCTTGACCGTTAAAGGGTGCTGTAACCCCCGAAAGTACACTCCAGTCCAAACCAAAAAAAAAATTATTTTCTGTGTTTGTGAATTGTGTGCGCTGTAGCCGCACGTGCATCAACAAAGTAGTGCCATGCGTGCGCCTGTGTCATAAGTAAAGGGCCGGCTGGCTTGACCATTAAAGGGTGCTGTAACCCCCAAAGTACACTCCAGTCCAAACCAAAAAAAAAATTATTTTCTGTGTTTGTGAATTGTGTGCGCAGTAGCCGCACGTGCATCAACAAAGTAGTGCCAAGCGTGCGCCTGTGTCATAAGTAAAGGGCCAGCTGGCTTGACCGTTAAGGGTGCTGTAACCCCCGAAAGTACACTCCAGTCCAAACCAAAAAAAAATTTTTTTTCTGTGTTTGTGAATTGTGTGCGCAGTAGCCGCACGTGCATCAACAAAGTAGTGCCAAGCGTGCGCCTGTGTCATAAGTAAAGGGCCGGCTGGCTTGACCGTTAAAGAGTGCTGTAACCCCCAAAGTACACTCCAGTCCAAACCAAAAAAATAATTATTTTCTGTGTTTGTGAATTGTGTGCGCAGTAGCCGCACGTGCATCAACAAAGTACTGCCAAGCGTGCGCCTGTGTCATAAGTAAAGGGCCGGCTGGCTTGACCGTTAAAGGGTGCTGTAACCCCCGAAAGTACACTCCAGTCCAAACCAAAAAAAAAATTATTTTCTGTGTTTGTGAATTGTGTGCGCTGTAGCCGCACGTGCATCAACAAAGTAGTGCCATGCGTGCGCCTGTGTCATAAGTAAAGGGCCGGCTGGCTTGACCATTAAAGGGTGCTGTAACCCCCAAAGTACACTCCAGTCCAAACCAAAAAAAAAATTATTTTCTGTGTTTGTGAATTGTGTGCGCAGTAGCCGCACGTGCATCAACAAAGTAGTGCCAAGCGTGCGCCTGTGTCATAAGTAAAGGGCCGGCTGGCTTGACCGTTAAAGGGTGCTGTAACCCCCAAAGTACACTCCAGTCCAAACCAAAAAAATAATTATTTTCTGTGTTTGTGAATTGTGTGCGCAGTAGCCGCACGTGCATCAACAAAGTAGTGCCAAGCGTGCGCCTGTGTCATAAGTAAAGGGCCGGCTGGCTTGACTGTTAAAGGGTGCTGTAACCCCCGAAAGTACACTCCAGTCCAAACCAAAAAAAAAATTATTTTCTGTGTTTGTGAATTGTGTGCGCAGTAGCCGCACGTGCATCAACAAAGTAGTGCCAAGCGTGCGCCTGTGTCATAAGTAAAGGGCCGGCTGGCTTGACCGTTAAGGGTGCTGTAACCCCCGAAAGTACACTCCAGTCCAAACCAAAAAAAAAATTATTTTCTGTGTTTGTGAATTGTGTGCGCAGTAGCCGCACGTGCATCAACAATGTAGTGCCAAGCGTGCGCCTGTGTCATAAGTAAAGGGCCGGCTGGCTTGACCGTTAAAGGGTGCTGTAACCCCCGAAAGTACACTCCAGTCCAAACCAAAAAAATAATTATTTTCTGTGTTTGTGAATTGTGTGCGCAGTAGCCGCACGTGCATCAACAAAGTAGTGCCAAGCGTGCGCCTGTGTCATAAGTAAAGGGCCGGCTGGCTTGACCGTTAAGGGTGCTGTAACCCCCGAAAGTACACTCCAGTCCAAACCAAAAAAAAAATTATTTTCTGTGTTTGTGAATTGTGTGCGCAGTAGCCGCACGTGCATCAACAAAGTAGTGCCAAGTGTGCGCCTGTGTCATAAGTAAAGGGCCGGCTGGCTTGACCGTTAAGGGTGCTGTAACCCCCGAAAGTACACTCCAGTCCAAACCCAAAAAATTATTATTTTCTGTGTTTGTGAATTGTGTGCGCAGTAGCCGCACGTGCATCAACAATGTAGTGCCAAGCGTGCGCCTGTGTCATACATAAAGGGCCGGCTGGCTTGACCGTTAAAGGGTGCTGTAACCCCCGAAAGTACACTCCAGTCCAAACCAAAAAAAAAATTATTTTCTGTGTTTGTGAATTGTGTGCGCAGTAGCCGCACGTGCATCAACAAAGTAGTGCCAAGCGTGCGCCTGTGTCATAAGTAAAGGGCCGGCTGGCTTGACCGTTAAGGGTGCTGTAACCCCCGAAAGTACACTCCAGTCCAAACCAAAAAAAAAATAATTTTCTGTGTTTGTGAATTGTGTGCGCAGTAGCCGCACGTGCATCAACAAAGTAGTGCCAAGCGTGCGCCTGTGTCATAAGTAAAGGGCCGGCTGGCTTGACCGTTAAGGGTGCTGTAACCCCCGAAAGTACACTCCAGTCCAAACCAAAAAAATAATTATTTTCTGTGTTTGTGAATTGTGTGCGCAGTAGCCGCACGTGCATCAACAAAGTAGTGCCAAGCATGCGCCTGTGTCATAAGTAAAGGGCCGGCTGGCTTGACCGTTAAGGGTGCTGTAACCCCCGAAAGTACACTCCAGTCCAAACCAAAAAAAAAATTATTTTCTGTGTTTAGCCGCACGTATATATCAAATTGATATAACATAAATGGAGGACCAAACTTTCTCCGATAAAAATAAAATAGAGAAAGATCAAGAACCACTTCCTCCTAGTGCTGAAGCTGCTGCCACTAGTCATGACATAGACAATAACATGCCATCAACGTCGTCTGCCAAGGCCGATGCCCAAAGTCATAGTAGAGGGCACATACAATCCCAAATGGCAAAGTTCAGGAAAATGACCTTGAAAAAGACATTTAAATCAGCTGAAGAGAAACGTAAACTTGCCAATATGCCATTTACGACATGGAGTGGCAAGGAACAGCTAAGGTCAATCCCTAGTATGTTCATGACTAGTGGTTCAGCTTCACATGACGATGGAAGCCCTCCTCCCACTAAAAAAATCAAAAGAGTTAAGCTGGCAAAAGCACAGCGAAGAACTGTGCTTTCTAAGAAGATATCACAAATCCCCAAGGAGAGTCCAAGTGTGGTGGTGGTTGCGATGCCTGACCTTCCCAGCACTGGACGGGAAGAGGTGGCTCTTTCCACCATTTGCACGCCCCCTGCAAGTGCTGAAAGGAGCACCCACAGTCCACTTGCTGATATGCAAATTGAAGATGTCACTGTTGAAGTACAACAGGATGAGGATACTGGTGTAGCTGGCGCTGAGGAGGAAGTTGGCGAGGAGGATTCTGATGGTGATGTGGTTTGTTTAAATCAGGCTCCGGGGGAGACAGTTGTTGTCCGTGGGATGAAAAAGCCCATCACGGTCATGCCTGGGCAGAAGACCAAACATTCCACCTCTTTGGTCTGGCAATATTTCTATCCAAATCCGGACAACAACTGTCTTGCCATATGTACCATATGTAAAGGTGAAATAAGTAGGGGTAGGGACGTCAACCACCTAGGAACATCCTCCCTTATACGGCACCTGCAGCGCGTTCATAAAAAGTTACTGTCAAGTTCAGAAACTTTGGCTAAGACCGTAAGCAGTCCAGGGACACCTAAATCCCGTTGTCCTGTTGTATCCAAGCGCCTGCAAACCACACCGTCAACTCCCTCCTCGTCAATTTCCTCCTTAGTCAGGATCGGAAGTAGTCCTGCAGGCCATGTCACTGGCATGACTGACTCTCCTATCCGGGATTCCTCCGGAGGATCCTGCATTGCTACGCCTACTGCTGCCGCTGCTGCTGTTGCTGCTGCTGGGAGTCGTTCATCATCCCAGAGAGGAAGTAGGAACACCACTACTTTTACTAAACAATTGACCCTCCAACAGTCCTTAGCGAGGAGGATGAAGTACGACAGCAGTCATCCTGAAGCAAAACGTATAACTGAGGCCTTGACTGCTATGTTGGTGTTAGACGGGCGTCCGGTATCCGCCATTAGTGCAGTGGGATTTAGACAATTGATGGAGGTAGTGTGTCCCCGGTTCCAAATCCCGTCTAGATTCCACTTCACTAGACAGGCGATACCGAGACTGTACAGAAACGTCAGAAAAAGTGTCCTCAGTGTCCTGAAAAATGCCATTGTACACAATGTCCACTTAACCACGGACATGTGGACAAGTGGAACAGGGCAGACTAAGGACTATATGACTGTGACAGCCCACTGGGTAGATCTATCACCTTACGCAGCAACAGCAGCAGCGTCACCAGTAGCAGCATCTCAGAAACGCCAGCTCGTTACAAGGCAGGCTACGCTGTGTATCACCGGTTTCAGTAAGAGGCACACCGCCGACAACCTCTTAGAGAAACTGAGGGAAATCATCGCCCAGTGGCTTACCCCACTTAGACTCTCCTGGGGATTTGTGATATCTGACAACGCCACCAATATTGTGCGGGCATTACATCTGGGCAAATTCCAGCACGTCCCATGTTTTGCTCACACAATAAACTTGGTGGTGCAGAATTTTCTGAAAAGCGACAGGGGCGTGCAGGAGACGCTTTGGGTGGCCCGAAAAATTTCTGGCCACTTTCGCCATTCAGCGACTGCGTGCCGAAGACTGGAGCGCCAGCAAACACTCTTGAACCTGCCCCGCCATCACCTGAAGCAAGAGGTTGTGACGCGGTGGAACTCAACCCTCTATATGCTTCAGAGGATGGAGGAGCAGCAAAAGGCCATACAAGCCTATACATCCACCTATGACATAGGCAAAGGAGGGGGTATGCACCTGACTCAAGCGCAGTGGAGAATGATTTCCGTGTTGTGCAAGGTTCTCCAGCCCTTCGAACTTGCCACACGTGAAGTCAGTTCAGACACTGCCAGCTTGAGTCAGGTCATTCCCCTCATCAGGCTTTTGCAGAAGCAGCTGGAGAAAGTGAAGGAGGAGCTAAGACGGAGCGATTCCGCTCGGCATGTGGGACTTGTGGATGAAGCCCTTCATTCGCTTTGCCAGGATTCCAGGGTGGTCAATCTGTTGAAATCAGACCACTACATTTTGGCCACCGTGCTCGATCCTAGGTTTAAAGCCTATGTGGTGTCTCTCTTTCCGGCCGACACAAGCCTGCAGAGGTGCAAAGACCTGCTGGTGAACACACTGTCAGCTGAAGCGGAACGTGACACGTCAACGGCTCCTTCTTCATTTTCTCCCGCAACTGGGGCTGCCAGGAAAAAACTTAGGTATCCTAAGCAACCCGCTGGCGGTGATGCAGGGCAGGCAGGACCAAGTTTGGACATCTGGTCCGGACTGAAGGACCTGGCAACAATTTCTGACATGTCTACTGTCACTGCATATGATACTGTCACCATTGACAGAATGGTGGAGGATTACATCGGTGACAGCATCCAAGTAGGCATGTCAGACAGTCCATACCTGTACTGGCAGGAAAAAGAGGCAATTTGGAGGCCCCTGTACAAACTGGCTCTATTTTACCTGAGTTGCCCCCACTCCAGTGTGTACTCCGAAAGAGTGTTTAGTGCAGCCGGGAACCTTGTCAGCGAAAGGCATAGGAGGTTGCTTCCACAGAATGTGGAGAAGATGATGTTCATCAAAATGAATTATCAGCTCTTCCAGGGAGACCAGCCTCCAGAAGGTACAGAGGGACCTGTGGTGGTGGATTCAAGTGGGGACGAGTTAATACTTTGTGAGGATGAGGATGTACACACTGAAGAGGGTGAGGAATTGGTGGATGAGGATGACATCTTGCCTCCGTAGAGCCAGTTTGTGCAGGATCACATTAATTGCCAGCTTGTTTTGTGGGGGCCCAAACGAACCAATAATTTCAGCCACAGTTGTGTGGCAGACCCTGGCGCTGAAATGATTGATTTGTTAAAGTGTGCATGTCCTGTTTATACAACATAAGGGTGGGTGGGAGGGCCCAAGGACAATTCCATCTTGCACCTCTTTTTTTTCTTTGCATTATGTACAGTTTGGGGCCTAGTTTTTCTAACTGCCATCCTGTCTGCCACTGCAGTGTCACTCCTAGATGGGTCACGTGTTTGTGCCGCCCACTCGTGTCGCTTAGCATAGTCATCCAGCTACCTCTGTGCAACCTTTTGGACATAAAAACACTATTGTGAGGTGTTCAGAATAGACTGGAAATGAGTGGAAATTAAGGTTATTGAGGTTAATAATAGCATAGGAGCAGAAAAACCTACAAATTCTGTGATTTTAGCTGTTTTTATGCTTTTTTTCAAAAAAATACAGATCCAAAACACAAAACCCAGAACCCAAAACACGGAAGGGTGGTTTTGGCAAAACCAATCCAGATCCAAAACACGAAGAAAGATCCAGATCCAAAACCAAAACACGAAAAGTGGCCGGTGCACACCCCTAATACATACATACATACATACATACATGACATACATAAGGGTAAGAGGGCCCTGCTCGCAAGCCTTTACCATGTAGTTTTATTAAAAGACTGGAGATTTCTTTTGACACCAGCAAAAAAGTTATTTGTTTGTCCACTTATGATTTGCTGGGGTGCAGACGATTGGGTATACTGCCACACACAGCAGCTGACACTGGAAACACACTTTGCATTTTTTTTTTAGATATCCTTTACACAAACACTGGCAAATTTTTTCATGCACCAGGAACAGAACAGGTTTGAGGTGCAGATAATGGAGTGGTAGGGGCTGGAATCACCACAAACAGAACAATAATATATGCTGTGTCTTAACACACTTCTTGAAATAAATCTACAATATTTTAGACAACAGGAAATAAATATATTTTTTTTTGCAGTTTTGTTTTAATAACAGGAACACACTCTAAACAAAGAGGTCTTCTTGGGGCGCAGCTCTGACACAGCATAGTAGTTTTTGGACAGATAATGTTGAAGGGGAGGACCATACTTTCCTACAGCACCTTTTATTTTCTCTACCCGGGAGAAGCCCAGTTAAGAGAAGCAGGAGGGTGGCGACAGGGGGCGGAGCCATGATGAGTGGGTTCATTAATCCCCACGCCCTCGCGGCAAAGTGCCGCAATTGGCTCAAATTCACATACAGGGCGGGGGACAAATGACGACCCCTGCATGGAGACCCGCAATCACTGCAGGAAATTCTCTCCGCTCCGCCCACTTCCTGCGGGAGAAGTGCTTACCCTCCCGGGGATGCGGGGGGTTACCTGAAAAATCGGGAGCCTCCTGCGAATTCCGGGAAAGCAGGCATGTATGGGCAAGACTTTATCTGCCCTTATACACACAAGTGACAAGCATTATACTGCAGATTATCTTAAAAAACAAAAAAAGTGCAAGTTCACTTTAACAAACAAACAAGAGCCTATTTTTATTTTTTTGCAGCCTATTTTATTTTTTTGCAGCACCACACAAAGGTCCTGACTCCGATTTGTACGGAAATCCACTTGTTTACATACAAATCCGATGTTTAGGGTCTGCGCAGGACCTGATCTGCGCTTGTGCAGAACGGGTCCTGCGTGATCACTCGCAGTTCACCCTTAGCCACAGCAGGATTGACAAAAGATGCGGCATTTGGGGGTGGAGGACCAGGACCGTTACTAAACGGGGGCGTATCGGTCCCATTTTGTAGGCGTGCTCAGCCTAGGCTCTTCATTATCAGACGCAGACTTCCTGGGACCTGGCTGGCCAGTTCCAATGGCCATTCTGAGTAAGTTTTGGCTTAGGCAGACTGACCGAAGGCTGCGACCATCGTGACTATCGATCTGATGCTGTGTCTTTGGCTGCAGCACTCGGATTGCAGATGCATACAGGGGGTGTATATGTCTTACAGATGCCTCCTGCTGCATTAGCATTTTAATTGTATGGTACTGCCAGGCTTGCCTGCCCTCCCGATTTGGTCGGGAGCCTCCCGAATATCGGGTGCCGCTCCCGACTCCCCGGAAAGGCAGGCAAGCCTCCCGGCTGCCGCGTGACCCCCCCTCCCTGACAACAGCTAGAAACCCCCTGCAGCGTGGGGCTCGATGACGTGATTCGTGCTAAATTGCGTCATCGTGGCTCTGCCCCCTGCTTCACAATACCTTTATGAGGAGTCAGTGCCCGGCCACGCCCCCCGCTGTGTGCAGGCATCCAGCTCCCTCCCGGAAGGAGGGAGCTGAATGTCGGCAACTATGGGTATTGCACAGCTGCTTCCCTCCAGCTATGCAATACCGTCCATATCAGAATCAGGCCCACAGAATAGTAGCCTGTTTGTTTGCAGTGTGTGAGTGTGCATGTGCAGTGTGTGAGTGTGCATGTGCAGTGTGTGAGTGTGCAGGGTGTGAGTGTGCATGTGCAGTGTGTGATAGTGCATGTGTAGTGTGAATGTGCAGTGTGTGAGTGTGCATGTGCAGTGTGTGAGTGTGCATGTGCAGGGTGTGAGTGTGCATGTGCAGCGTGTGAGTGTGCGTGTGCAGGGTGTGAGTGTGCGTGTGCAGGGTGTTAGTGTGCATGTGCCGCGTGTGAGTGTGCATGTGCAGGGTGTGATAGTGCATGTGCAGGGTGTGAGTGTGCGGGGAGTGAGTGTGCAGAGTGTCAGTGTGCATATGCAGGGTGTGAGTGTGCATGCGCAGGGTGTGAGTGTGCATGCGCAGGGTGTGAGTGTTCATGTGCAGGGTGTGATAGTGCATGTGCAGCGTGTGAGTGTGCATGTGCAGAGTGTGAGTGCATGTGCAGGGTGTGAGTGTGCGGGTAGTGAGTGTGCAGCGTGTGAGTGTGCATGTGCAGCGTGTGAGTGTACATGTGCAGTGTGTATGTGCAGGGTGTGCATCGGCAGGGTGTGAGTGTGCATGTGCAGTGTGTGAGTGTGCATGTGCAGGGTGTGAGTGTGCATGTGCAGGGTGTTAGTGTGCATGTGCAGGGTGTGATAGTGCATGTGCAGCGTGTGAGTGTGCATGTGCAGGGTGTTAGTGTGCATGTGCAGTGTGTGAGTGTGCATGTGCAGTGTGTGATAGTGCATGTGCAGTGTGCATGTGCAGTGTGTGAGTGTGCATGTGCAGTGTGTGAGTGTGCAGAGTGTGAGTGTGCATATGCAGGGTGTGAGTGTGCATGCGCAGGGTGTGAGTGTGCATGCGCAGGGTGTGAGTGTGCATGCGCAGGGTGTGAGTGTGCATGCGCAGGGTGTGATAGTGCATGTGCAGCGTGTGAGTGTGCATGTGCAGGGTGTTAGTGTGCATGTGCAGTGTGTGAGTGTGCATGTGCAGTGTGTGATAGTGCATGTGCAGTGTGCATGTGCAGTGTGTGAGTGTGCATGTGCAGTGTGTGAGTGTGCAGAGTGTGAGTGTGCATATGCAGGGTGTGAGTGTGCATGCGCAGGGTGTGAGTGTGCATGCGCAGGGTGTGAGTGTGCATATGCAGGGTGTGAGTGTGCATGCGCAGGGTGTGAGTGTGCATGCACAGGGAGTGAGTGTGCATGTGCAGGGTGTGAGTGTGCATGCGCAGGGTGTGAGTGTGCATGCACAGGGAGTGAGTGTGCATGTGCAGGGTGTGAGTGTGCAGAGTGTGAGTGTGCATATGCAGGGTGTGAGTGTGCATGCGCAGGGTGTGAGTGTGCATATGCAGGGTGTGATAGTGCATGTGCAGCATGTGAGTGTGCATGTGCAGGGTGTGAGTGCATGTGCAGGGTGTGAATGTGCGGGGAGTGAGTGTGCAGCATGAGTGTACATGTGCAGGGTGTGAGTGTGCATGTGCAGTGTGTGAGTGTACATGTGCAGGGTGTGAGTGTGCATGTGCAGCGTGTGAGTGTACATGTGCAGGGTGTGAGTGTGCATGTGCAGGGTGTGATAGTGCATGTGCAGTGTGTATGTGCAGGGTGTACATGTGCAGTGTGTATGTGCAGGGTGTGCATGTGCAGGGTGTTAGTGTGCATGTGCAGCGTGTGAGTGTGCATGTGCAGCGTGTGAGTGTGCATGTGCAGGGTGTTAGTGTGCATGTGCAGCGTATGAGTGTACATGTGCAGTGTGTATGTGCAGGGTGTGCATGTGCAGGGTGTGAGTGTGCATGTGCAGGGTGTTAGTGTGCATGTGCAGCGTGTGAGTGTGCATGTGCAGCGCATAAGTGTGCATGTGCAGGGTGTGAGTGTACATGTGCAGTGTTTATGTGCAGGGTGTGCATGTACAGGGTGTGAGTGTGCATGTGCAGGGTGTTAGTGTGCATGTGCAGCGTGTGAGTGTGCATGTGCAGCGCGTGAGAGTGCAGGGTGTGAGTGCATGTGTAGGGTGTGAGTGTGCATGTGCAGGGTGTATGTGCAGGGTGTGCTGTTACAGGGTGTGAGTGTGCATGTGCAGGGTGTTAGTGTGCATGTGCAGCGTGTGAGTGTGCATGTGCAGCGTGTGATAGTGCAGGGTGTTAGTGTGCATGTGCAGGGTGTGAGTGTGCATGTGCAGGGTGTGAGTGTGCATGTGCAGTGTGTGAGTGTACATGTGCAGGGTGTGAGTGTGCATGTGCAGCGTGTGAGTGTACATGTGCAGGGTGTGAGTGTGCATGTGCAGGGTGTGAGTGTGCATGTGCAGGGTGTTAGTGTGCATGTGCAGCGTATGAGTGTGCATGTGCAGGGTGTGATAGTGCATGTGCAGTGTGTATGTGCAGGGTGTACATGTGCAGTGTGTATGTGCAGGGTGTGCATGTGCAGGGTGTTAGTGTGCATGTGCAGCGTGTGAGTGTGCATGTGCAGCGTGTGAGTGTGCATGTGCAGGGTGTTAGTGTGCATGTGCAGCGTATGAGTGTACATGTGCAGTGTGTATGTGCAGGGTGTGCATGTGCAGGGTGTGAGTGTGCATGTGCAGGGTGTTAGTGTGCATGTGCAGCGTGTGAGTGTGCATGTGCAGCGCATAAGTGTGCATGTGCAGGGTGTGAGTGTACATGTGTAGTGTTTATGTGCAGGGTGTGCATGTACAGGGTGTGAGTGTGCATGTGCAGGGTGTTAGTGTGCATGTGCAGCGTGTGAGTGTGCATGTGCAGCGCGTGAGAGTGCAGGGTGTGAGTGCATGTGTAGGGTGTGAGTGTGCATGTGCAGGGTGTATGTGCAGGGTGTGCTGTTACAGGGTGTGAGTGTGCATGTGCAGGGTGTTAGTGTGCATGTGCAGCGTGTGAGTGTGCATGTGCAGCGTGTGATAGTGCAGGGTGTTAGTGTGCATGTGCAGGGTGTGAGTGTGCATGTGCAGGGTGTGAGTTTGCATGTGCAGCGTGTCAGTGTGCATGTGCAGGCAGGGCCGCCATCAGAAATGGTGGGGCCCGGGACTGTCATAATAGGCAGGGCCCCCCTCAACCTTCACAAACCCCCACCACTTCCCACAACCCCCCTTCCCCCGCTACCATACCTATACACAATAATATATATATATATATATATATATATATATAATGGTGCCCCTTACGCAGTGCCCCCAGTAGTTGCCCCCAATGAGCCCCCTGTAATGCCCCCAGTAGTGAGCCCCCTGTAATGCCCCCAGTAGTGAGCCCCCTGTAATGTCCCCAGTAGTGAGCCCCTTGTAATTGCCCCCAGTAGTGAGCCCTCTGTAATGCCCCAGTAGTGAGCCCCTTGTAGCTACCCCCAGTAGTGACTCCCTGTAGCTGTCCCCAGTAGTGACCCCCTGTAGCTGCCCCCAGTAGTGACCCCCCTGTAGTGACCCCCCTGTAGCTGTCCCCAGTAGTGACCCCCTGTAGCTGCCCCGAGTAGTGACCCCCTGTAGCTGCCCCCAGTAGTGACCCCCCTGTAGTGACCCCCCTGTAGCTGCCCCCAGTAGTGACCCCCTGTAGCTGCCCCCAGTAGTGACCCCCTGTAGCTGCCCCCAGTAGTGACCCCCTGTAACTGCCCCCAGTAGTGAGCACCCTGTAGCTGCCCCCAGTAGTGACCCCCTGTAGCTGCCCCCAGTAGTGAGATCCCTGTAATGCCCCCAGTAGTGACCCCCTGTAGCTGCCCCCAGTAGTGAGCCCCCTGTAATGACCCTCTGTAGCTGCCCCCAGTAGTGACCCCCTGTAGCTGCCCGCAGTAGTGAGCCCCCTGTAATGACCCCCTGTAGCTGCCCCCTGTAATGCCCCCAGTAGTGACCCCCTGTAGCTGCCCCCAGTAGTGACCCACTGTAGCTGCCCCCAGTAGTGACCCCCTGTAGCTGCCCCCAGTAGTGACCCCCTGTAGCTGTAGTGAGATCCCTGTAATGCCCCCAGTAGTGACCCCCTGTAGCTGCCCCCAGTAGTGAGCCCCCTGTAATGACCCTCTGTAGCTGCCCCCAGTAGTGACCCCCTGTAGCTGCCCCCAGTAGTGAGCCCCCTGTAATGCCCCCCTGTAGCTGCCCCCAGTAGTGACCCCCTGTAGCTGCCCCCTGTAATGCCCCCAGTAGTGACCCCCTGTAGCTGCCCCCAGTAGTGAGCCCCCTGTAGTGAGATCCCAGTAGCTTCCCCCCACGCGCGCGGGCGCACGCACGCACACAAAAAAAACAAAAACAAAAAAAACTTACCTTTATCCCGCTCCTGTGAAGCCACCGACCGCCCCGTCGCCCGCTCCTCGGCACTATGGGAGTGACGTCATGACGTCACTACCATAGTGCACTGCGGGACCCGGAAGACGGAGTGAGCTCCGTCCTCCGGCTGCCGCCGGGGGTTTGAGTAGGAGCCGGGCGTCCGCTGGTAACACAATCTCAGCGGGCGCCCGGCATAAGGAAGGTGCAGGGGGTGCGATCGCTGGGCCGGCGGGCCCCATAGCAACCGCACCCCCTTCACCCTCCATAGTTACGCCATTAGCTGCCGGGCCCGGCTGGGTAAGGTGACAAGTCACTGAACTGTG